>JAUMJK010001657.1:0-14302 GCA_033558105.1 Coccyzus lansbergi | reverse complement strand
AGGATCCGCTCCCTCCAGGGCTGAGCCCCCTCCAGCCCTGCCCGGGTGCCATCCCGAGGGAGTTCACCCCTCAATTTGTGCCAGAAGGGAGCAGAGGGGGGCACGGCCAGGGGAGCGAGCGTCCAGCAGAGGTGACAACCTCACGTCCCCTTCCTTGGGCCCACAGGGTAGCTTCTTGCCCGATCCTGGGGAAAAAAAAACGCTGGAAGAAGGAAGAACTGCCCTTTGTGGGGCACTGCGTGTGTCACAGCCCCTCCAGGAACCCTCCTGGCCCACCAAGTAGTGAGTGAAGGCCTCGGTGAGGCCACAGAGAAGCCGAGAACCACCTCCCTGGGCAGGCAAGGCAGGAACCGCGCTGTGCTGAGCCATTTCTCCGCTTCTGATGAAGATGGAAGGTGACTTTCCCTCTTCCCACCACACAGACAGAACTTCTGCACCCACTGTGCTTCCTCCTCCTCACCTACAGCCCAACACTGTCCCAGTCTGGCCTCTCTCCAGGGACATCGCAGCACAGAGGATGACACCAGGAACACTGGGAAGGCGCTGTCCTTGGAACGGTTGGATTTGCAGGGAGAGGGATGAAGAGGGTGCAGCTCAGCTCCAGCCGGTGTGGGGGTCCCGACCTCGTTAGGGAGCAGCGGTGACGCTGCACCTCGTGAGTGCTGCCCTTGCCGAAGGCCTGGAAGTGAGTTAGTGGCTGGTTTTGATAAGACAACAACGGAATCTGGAAGCGTGAGGAGGGTGTTAGTCTGTCCAGGCCGTTCCGCACATTCTGCTGGAGGAGGGGGGAGCAGGGTGAGGGGAAAGAGCCACCAGTGGACTCCGGGTGCCGAGGTGAGCAGCGACCTCGCGCTTATCTTAAATCCAAGAACAGGGAAAGACAGAGAGTGAGGGCAGGGAAGGAAAACCAAAGGAGAGAGGAGGTTTCTGGCGCCTCCCGATTTCATCCAAAGCAGAGCCCTGGGGCTCCCAGCCCACGGTCCGTGGGGGATGGATTAGTTCTAGTTCTACTTTTGGCTGTTGTAAGCTTTGTGCCTCTGGTTCATGGGGTTGTCGGGAGACTTCATCCACTCCTTCTTGAGGAGCTGCTTGAGCTGGGACAGGCGCATGTTGGGGTTCTCCTGCTTCAGGCGCGGCAGGTTGAGCTCTTCGAAAGCCGTGAAGGCGGCTTTCATCCGGCGCTCGGGGTGCCGGTCCAGATCGTTGGCAACGCTGGAGGGAGGGAATTCCGAGAGAAACAGGCATCAGAGACACCTCCCTGCAGGCCCCAGCCACTCGCCCTGCTCTGATCCTCTGTCAGCACAAGCGAGTGTGCCCAGAATAACGCAGGTGATAGAGCAGCAAACCCTGTGTCACCTCCCAGACCCACTTCAAACTCTCTCCACAGGACAACAGAGCAGGGACGTGTCCCGTGAGATAGCAGGGCCAGGGAGGTGATTCTCCCTCTGGACTCAGCACTGGGGAGGCCGCTCCTTGAATACTGTGTCCAGTTCTGGGCCCCTCAGTACAAGTAGGATGTTGAGGCTCTGGAGCGAGTCCAGAGAAGAGCGACGAGGCTGGGGAAGGGGCTGGAGAACAGGCCCTATGAGGAGCGGCTGAGAGAGCTGGGGGGGTTTAGCCTGGAGAAGAGGAGGCTGAGAGGAGACCTCATTACTCTCTACAACTACCTGAGAGGAGGTTGTGGAGAGGAGGGAGCTGGGCTCTTCTCCCAAGGGACAGGACGAGAGGGAATGGCCTCAAGCTCCACCAGGGGAGATTTAGGCTGGAGATTAGGAGGAAGTTTTTCACGGAAAGGGTCATTGGGCATTGGAATAGGCTGCCCAGGGAGGTGGTTGATTCCCCTTCCCTGGAGGAGTTTAAGGGACAGGTGGATGAGGTCTTGAGGGACTTGGTTTAGTGTTTGATAGGAATGGTTGGACTAGAAGATCCGATGGGTCTCTTCCAACCTGGTTGTTCTATGATTCTATGACAGAATGTTCCAGCCAAAGCATGAAAAGAAGCCGGTTCTGCAGAAGGGAGTGTCTGCGAGGACTTCTCCTGAGGAGGGACACACCTTCAGAGAGCACCTCTGCCCCACAGCCACGTACCTGAGGGCAGCAATGGCATCTTCGATCGTCCTGGCCTCCACCGAGCCTTCCTCCAGCACCCGCCTGTTGATGTTCTCTTCCAAGGGGACCTCCAAGTGAGTCTTCTCCTTCTCGGCTGCACAGGGAGGGGGGAAAATGAGGAGACGTTAACACCTAACTAGCCAGTGCAAAATCACAGAATCGCAGAATCATAGAACAACCAGGTTGGAAGGGACCCATCAGGTCATCAAGTCCAACCACTCATTTCAAACACTAAGCCATGTCCCAGCCCTCCTCCCCGCTCCCCCATGGCTCTCAGGGCCTTCCTCTGGTGCCACCAGACCTGTCTCCGCGTTCTCCTTCTGCTGCTGGTCTTTCCTGATCGTCTCCTCGATCTGGGCCCTGGTGACTTTGCCCGGTGTCACCTGCTTGGGCGACTTCCCTTTAAGCTTCGAGTCTTCCTCCTCGAGCAGGCGCTGCAGCTCCTTCTTGCGCTCCAGCTGCTCCAGACGCCGCTTCTCCCGCTCCTCCTGGCAGGGAGAAAAGGACCAGGTCAGAGAATCATAGAATCATAGAACAAGCAGGTTGGAAGGGACCCGTCGGATCATCGAGTCCAACCATTCCCATCAAAAGGTCACCTCTAACCTTACGCCTTTCATCACCCACTGCAGCAGAGGGATCGAACTATCCCTTCCAGGGGTGGAGAAGCCCACTTGGGTAGGAAAAGGCTCCTCGTTTCTGCTGCTAAGTCAGTGCTGACCTCACCTTATCCGACGAGACACTAGCTGCTTCCCCCTGACCTCCGGCCCTTCGGAATAACAATTCCCTGCCTCCTGCCCTATCTGCAGCCACGTCCTGGCTCCCAGTGCTGGAAACCCAACCCGGCGGCCGAGAAGGAGCAGGAGGCCCCAGCCAGGGCTGCTGACAATCGGATTAAGTTTTCCACTTTAATTTTAATAAGTGGTGGGAGGTTGAAAGTTCAGCAGTTGCTCCAGACCAGGCAGTCAAGAGGCTGGATTCGTCCTCCAGCCTCGGCTCACGCTCTCCCCAAGAGCCAGGGCGGGCGGTTAGACCGAATCCGACCGCGCTGCGGCTCTTAACGTAATTTTAAAGTGCTTCACGAGGAGTTTAAGAGCCACTTTGCCCTCCGAGGCCCAGAGAACAGGATGACAAGATGGTGCAACAGGCCCTTAGGTGCTTTCAGCGCTTTGGCTTCGAGTGGTTTTTTTCCTCCTCTTCCCCAACCCGTGAGCTCTGGCAAAACCAAACAGACAAGAAGCGAGCGTCTCCGTCTGGGGCAGCGATTGAGGCCACAGAGCTCGATGCATTTAGGTTAGTTACACAGACATTTAATTATGGTTCTCATCTATTATTCACAGGGATGGCACAAGGAAGTGATGGAGCGTTAACGGGACGGGTTTGCTCAAAGGCAAAACCACCTCAGCAGTAACGTAACTCGATGTCCTCATCGGTGTTTACAGGGTAGGAGCAGAATCCCACAGGCTGGGGCAGGGACGGGAGGCTGAGAGGTGAAATTCAATTAAACAAAAACACAAGAGTCACTCTGCGGGTCACGCGTTTAAAGGAAGACCCATCAAAACACGACGGTTGTTACGAGAGAAGGGAGAAGACTGGTTTTTATCCTTAAAAAAAATGATACCCAAGGATAGATTTGAAGGAGAGCAGCCCCAGGAGCTTTGCTCACCCTCAGGCTCCAGCTGGGAGCTCCAGCTCAGCCACCAGGATCTGCTTGAGCATCAGGCAGTTTGAAGGAAGAAGGAAGGAGAAATCTCTCTGCTGCCCTTGTTCCAGGCACAACACCACTGTCCTGAATACGCAGCGAGAGATTAATGGGCTGAAACAGGCCTGAAGCACCTCCCGTATGAGTACAAGTTGGGAGAGTCGAGGTCGTCCAGCCTGAAGAAGAGAGGTCTTCCCCCCTCTCTGAGGAGACCTTAGAGCAGCTTCCAGGAGTGAAAGGGGCTTCGGGAAAGCTGGGGAGGGGTTCTGGATCCCCTCTGGATCCACTCTGGATCAGGGAGTGAGGAGGTAGGACGAAGGGGAACTGGTTTTAGCTGAAAAAGGGGAGATTTAGGTTAGATCACGGGAAGAAACACCTTCCTGTGAGGGTGAGGAGGCCCTGATCCAGGCTGCCCAGAGCAGGGGTGGCTGCCCCATCCCTGGAGGGGTTCAGGGGCAGGTTGGATGGGACTGGGAGCCCCTGAGCCAGCGGGAGGTGTCCCTGCCCATGGCAGAGGGTAGAATCAGACAGACTTTCAGGTCTTTTCTAACCCAAACCACTCCATGAATCGCTGGAGATCCGGCAGGCAGAGAAGGTAAAGCATTTCAAATACCAAAAGCACAGACAGGAGAAGCAGCACAGAGTTATCTGGGGTCCTGGGACACAGCTTGTGCACAGAAACTGTCTCGGCCTCCTCGTTCCGTCGGGGGTGACTGAGCAGGGTGACCCCGAGAAGGCGCTGGCACAGCGAGGGCCTCGGCCAGGCTGCAGGCGCAGTGCTGGCTTCAATAATTCAGGAGACAGAGAAGGAGTGGATGCACACGTGCTAACGAGCTACGGGAATCAGACGCTTAGGAGCAGAAATGTTATTTGTAGTTGGAGAAGATTATCTTTTACCCCCCGATTGTTACAGAAGGAACTGTGCGACGAGGCAGCCGGCTCAGCAGCCACTCTCGCATCGCACGGGGACGACAAGATAGGAATCATAGAATCATAGACCAACCAGGTTAGAAGGGACCCATCGGATCTTCTAGTCCAACCATTCCTATCAAACACTAAACCAAGTCCCTCAAGACCTCATCCACCCGTCCCTTAAACACCTCCAGGGAAGGGGAATCAACCACCTCCCTGGGCAGCCTGTTCCAATGCCCAATGACCCTTTCCGTGAAAAACTTCCTCCTAATCTCCAGCCTAAATCTCCCCTGGTGGAGCTTGAGGCCATTCCCTCTCGTCCTGTCCCCTGTCCCTTGGGAGAAGAGTCCAGCTCCCTCCTCTCCACAACCTCCTCTCAGGTAGTTGTAGAGAGTAATGAGGTCTCCCCTCAGCCTCCTCTTCTCCAGGATAAACACCCCCAGCTTTCTCAGCCGCTCCTCATAGGTTCTGTTCTCCAGCCCTTTCATCGATAGGAATATCGATGATCCGATGGGTCTCTTCCAACCTGGTTGTTCTATGATTCTATGACAACGCGTCTGACGGGGGAGAAATTCAAGGATAATGTCCTCCTGCCATCAGCTCCTTCCAAACAAACCTCCCCAAAGAGGACACAGCCCCTTCGAGAAGGAGAAACAAAGCACAGGAGGGTGGGGAGGCAGCTCTGGGCACCTGCTGGGGGCAGCTACGCCCTCCTCTCCTGGCATTTACAGCTGAGTTTCTATTTGCAGGCAGTAAATAAGTTGGCACCGATGCCAATTCATCACAAGACCTGCAAAACCGACACGCTCAGGTTTCCCCAGCAGCTCTGCACCTTCCACAGGGCTTAAAAGCGGCGGCTCCGAGCCACCTGCTCCAGCCCCCAGGGCCTCGAGTTGTCGCTTTGGAAAGCTCTTCTCAGCTTGGGCCAAACCAAACTAAATCCTTCATGGATCAATTTAAATAGGAAGGGAGGCTTGGACTTGTCTGTGTGAGACAAACCGCAAAGCCACTGAATCATAGAACAACCAGGTTGGAAGAGACCCATCGGATCTTCTAGTCCAACCATTCCTATCAAACACTAAACCAAGTCCCTCAAGACCTCATCCTCCCGTCCCTTAAACACCTCCAGGGAAGGGGAATCAACCCCCTCCCTGGGCAGCCTATTCCAATGCCCAATGACCCTTTGTGTGAAAAACTTCCTCCTAATCTCCAGCCTGAATCTCCCCTGGCGGAGCTTGAGGCCATTCCCTCTTGTCCTGTCCCCTGTCCCTTGGGAGAAGAGCCCAGCTCCCTCCTCTCTACAACCTCCCTTCAGGTAGTTGTAGAGAGTAATGAGGTCTTCTCTTCGCGAGGATTTCTGTGTTAAAATGCAGGTTTCCAGCCCTGCAGAGAACGACTCATTAGCGTTCAGAACAGCTTCCGACCTGCCAGACAGGAGGAGAAGAAGGTCGCTGGCAGGCGGCGGTGAGGGTGAGCAGCTAACGGCAGCAGCCGCGCTCCCAATCAACCTCTCGGCGCGGGATGGAGCGAGCGAGCAGAGCAGCCTGGCAGGACACGTCCCTCCTCGCGCGGCACAAGGACACAGCCATGCGAAAACATGACGCAGACAGAAAGCGAGCAGGGCAGAACCAACCTGGAGGATGCCCGAGTGCTCACCGAGCTGCACCCAAGCTTTGAGACGGGATCAAACACAACCACTTCCATCGACCACTGCACTGTTTCCTGCACTTGGTGGACAACAACCCTGAGCAGAGCTCCAGACTGGGAGAAGCCTGGCTGGAAAACTGCCAGGAGGAGAGGGACCTGGGGGGGTTGGTCAGCAACCGACTGACCATGAGCCAGCAGTGTGCCCAGGGGGCCAAGAAGGTCAATGGCATCTTGGCTTGGATCAGAAACGGTGTGACCAGCACGGCCAGGGAGGTGATTCTCCCTCTGGACTCAGCACTGGGGAGGCCGCTCCTTGAATCCTGTGTTCAGTTGTGGGCCCCTCAGCACAAGAAGGATGTTGAGGCTCTGGAGAGAGTCCAGAGAAGAGCAACGAAGCTGGGGAAGGGGCTGGAGAACAGGCCCTATGAGGAGCGGCTGAGAGAGCTGGGGGGGTTTATCCTGGAGAAGAGGAGGCTGAGAGACCTCATTACTCTCTCCAACTACCTGAGAGGAGGTTGTGGAGAGGAGGGAGCTGGGCTCTTCTCCCAAGGGACAGGGGACAGGACGAGAGGGAATGGCCTCAAGCTCCACCAGGGGAGATTTAGGCTGGAGATTAGGAGGAAGTTTTTCACAGAAAGGGTCATTGGGCATTGGAATAGGTTGCCCAGGGAGGTGGTTGATTCCCCTTCCCTGGAGGTGTTTAAGGCACAGGTAGATGAGGTCCTGAGGGACATGGTTTAGTGTTTGATAGGAATGGTTGGACTCGATGATCTGATGGGTCTCTTCCAACCTGGTTGTTCTATGATTCTATGACCACAGGCAGGCGAAGGATGCCAGAGCCCGGGGGACGTTGGTTCTCGCTTGGTTTGCCCAGTGTGGGGGCACTGGGGGCCTCTCCACAACGTCTCTGTCCCCTGTGCCATTCAAGCCATCAGATTCCATTATCACATACCTCTTACCACGAAGACCAAGGGCAACGGGAATAGGAGAGGCAGAGAACCAGCACCAAGAGAGTCCCTGTTCCATCACGTGCTGTTTGTGCTCCTCTAGCACAAGCACTCACCCTGCATTTAACTTGAATTTGCACAAGTACAAAGTGTCTCCTTGCTCCTACATCATCTGCACAACCTCCTCTTTGCCATTCCCAGCAAGCAAAGCTGCAGGAGAGCACTGGATGGGCTTAAAGGTCCCTTCCAAGTTAAACTGTTCCATGATTCTATCATTACCAGGCGCAGCTCCCCGGGGAGGATAAGCCGTGACTGGCGCCGCAGAGCCAGAGGAGGAACAGGCTCATAACAGGCTGGTGGCTTTAGCTCAGATGTTCCTTTGCGCACATCACAGAGCAACAACCGCACAGCAGCCTCTGTCATAGAATCAGAGAATCACCAGGTTGGAAGAGACCCATCGGATCATCGAGTCCAACCATTCCTATCAAACACTAACCCATGTCCCTCAGCACCTCATCCACCCGTCCCTTTAACTCCTCCAGGGAAGGGGAATCAACCCCCTCCCTGGGCAGCCTATTCCAATGCCCAATGACCCTTTCCATGAAATATTTTTTCCTAATATCCATCCTGACCCTCCCCTGGTGGAGCTTGAGGCCATTCCCTCTCATCCTGTCCCTTGGGAGAAGAGCCCAGCTCCCTCCTCTCCACAACCTCCTCTCAGGTATTTATAGAGAGTAATGAGGTCTCCCCTCAGCCTCCTCTTCTCCAGGATAAACCCCCCCAGCTCTCTCAGCCGCTCCTCATAAGGCCTGTCAGCAGAGCTCAGTTTCGACTGTGGCTCTCGGGGTTTAAAGAAACCGCAAACTGCAGGAAAAACAAACACCAGGACAGTCACCCACTGGCGCTTGGAACATGGAGCTTCCCTAAGCTTCGGTATTAACATCAATTAGCCATCATTGGAATAGGCTGCCCAGGGAGGTGGTTGATTCCCCTTCCCTGGAGGTGTTTAAGGGACGGGTGGATGAGGTCTTGAGGGACTTGGTTTAGTGTTTGATAGGAATGGTTGGACTAGAAGATCCGATGGGTCTCTTCCAACCTGGTTGTTCTATGATTCTATGATCAACGGGTGTTGCTGCCCCTCAGTGAGACCCTAGGCCGAGAGCTCCCAGAGCCCTGGCAGAGAGACTGAGCTCAGCAGTCGGGGAAAAGGGATTCAAAGAGGGCTGGAAGGTTTGGTCTGAGCACATCTCCAAGGCTTTTCTCTCCCTCCTTCCAGCAGGGTTTGGTGCAAGAATTCAGACATGAGGCAGGGGGGTGTGTGGTGCTGTTGCTACCATCGCCTGGGGAGAGCCGACTGCCAAGAGCTGAGAGAATCCTCCACACACATCCCCTTATCCTCCTCCCACACACACCTCCGTATCCAACTCCCCACATCCCTCCTGTAGCACCATCCCCCATGGAGCAGCCCCCGCAAGACATCTCCTTCTCCAGGGAAGCTTTACTCCTGCAAACGGTTTGGTTTCTGGCCTTGCTAGGATGAGGATGAGAAATCAGAAGGACATATTCCTCCCCAGTTGGGACGCAATGGGGCACAAGCAGCTCCCTCTCTTCTCTGTGGGGATATTCCAGCCTGCTGACACTTGGGGAAGCAGATGAGGGTTTCCCTGATTTCTTCTGCTGCAGGAAGGCCCTCGCTCCAGCCTGTTTGCCATCTGCTCATCCTCACAGCTCCCCAGCCCCCAGGAAGAGCTCTTGCGCAGGCACAGTCGCACTGGGAGCCCTCTGGCAGCTCTCCCGAGCGGAGATTCACAGAATCACAGAACAACCAGGTTGGAAGGGACCCATCGGATCTTCTAGTCCAACCATTCCTATCTAACACTAAACCAAGTCCCTCAAGACCTCATCCACCCGTCCCTTAAACACCTCCAGGGAAGGGGAATCAACCACCTCCCTGGGCAGCCTATTCCAATGCCCAATGACCCTCTGTGTGAAAAACTTCCTCCTAATCTCCAGCCTAAATCTCCCCTGGTGGAGCTTGAGGCCATTCCCTCTCATCCTGTCCCTTGTCCCTTGGCAGAAGAGCCCAGCTCCCTCCTCTCCACAACCTCCTTTCAGGGAGTTGTAGAGAGCAATGAGGTCTCCTCTCAACCTCTTCTTCTCCAGGATAAACCCCCCCAGCTCTCTCAGTCACTCCTCATAAGGCCTGTTCTCCAGCCCCTTCCCCAGTTTTGTTGCTCTTCTCTGGCCTCACCCCAGAGCCTCAACCTCCTTCTTGTGCTGAGGGGCCCACAACTGGACACAGGATTGAAGGAGCAGCCTCACCAGTGCTGAGTACCCTCAGCACCCTCAGCAGCTGAGTATTCTCGCTGCTGTGAGCTTCCAGGTCCCCAGGAGGGCTTGTGGGAAGCAAAACAGGCTCAAACACAGCACTCGGGTGAAATTCAAACCTAGAAATACAGCCACAAGGCTGCAATTCCCAGCGGGAGGTCTCGGGGGGAGGAGAGCTGTGCACATGGACGCACACACGTGTTTGGTTCCAGCTGCCCACAGGCTCCAGCTCACACGCACTTTTCCTTTTTTCACCTGACGGCAGCAGCGAAAATCCCCCCCGAGAGAGCCTCATAAACGCAGGTGGTGGAGGGAGAGGGCGAGTTCTTGTTGGAGAGAAGGGAAATAACACACAGCTTCCCAGTTAGCAACCCCAGCTCCCCATTCCAGCCTCCCAGTTTCTCTCAACCCCAGTTTGAGGCTCCTGGCTTCCCAGTTAGCAACCCCAGCTCCCCTCTCCGGCCTCCTGGTTTCTCTCAACCCCAGTTTGAGGCTCCTGGCTTCCCAGTTAGCAACCCCAGCTCCCCTCTCCGGCCTCCTGGTTTCTCTCAACCCCAGTTTGAGGCTCCTGGCTTCCCAGTTAGCAACCCCAGCTCCCCTCTCCGGCCTCCTGGTTTCTCTCAACCCCAGTTTGAGGCTCCTGGCTTCCCAGTTAGCAACCCCAGCTGCCCTCTCCGGCCTTCTGGTTTCTCTCAACCCCAGTTTGAGGCTCCTGGCTTCCCAGTTAGCAACCCCAGCTCCCCATTCCAGCCTCCTGGTTTCTCTCAACCCCAGTTTGAAGCTCCTGGCTTCCCAGTTAGCAACCCCAGCTCCCCTCTCCAGCCTCCCAGTTTCTCTCAACCCCAGTTTGGGGCTCCTGGCTTCCCAGTTAGCAACCCCAGCTCCCCTCTCCAGCCTCCTGGTTTCTCTCAACCCCAGTTTGGGGCTCCTGGCTTCCCAGTTAGCAACCCCAGCTCCCCTCTCTCCAGCCTCCCAGTTTCTCTCAACCCCAGTTTCAGGCTCCTGGCTTCCCAGTTAGCAACCCCAGCTCCCCTCTCTCCAGCCTCCCAGTTTCTCTCAACCCCAGTTTGGGGCTCCTGGCTTCCCAGTTACCAACCTCAGCTCCCCATTCCAGCCTCCTAATTTCTCTCAACCCCAGTTTGGGGCTCCTGGCTTCCCAGTTAGCAACCCCAGCTCCCCTCTCCAGCCTCCCAGTTTCTCTCAACCCCAGTCTGAAGCTCCTGGCTTCCCAGTTAGCAACCCCAGCTGCCCTCTCCGGCCTCCCACGCCCCCTGCCTGCTGCTTTGGAAGCCGAACCGGTCACCTCTGGCAAAAATCTTAAGTAGAGCAGCAAGAAGTGCTGGTTCCAGGAAGTAATTAGGCAGCATTAGAGGATTGGGTGGAGGAGCAGCAGGCAGGGCTCCGAATTCCAAGTGTCAGGACACATCGGAGAGGTGAACTCACACCCATGGACCCAGCGTGCGGCTGCCGGGGTCACGAGGACGTGCAGACCTCCTGCCTGCCCGGCCTCGAGAACCCAAACACAGAGCACGGCGAGCACCGGCTCCACAAACCCAGTAACCCCCGAAATGCCAGTCGTGCCACCAGCAGAGGCCCTGCCTGGTGAGCAAGGGGGGTAAACAAACCATCTCGGCATAAATCATCAGCCCAGGGAGGACACAGACCTGCTGGAGCGAGTCCAGAGGAGGTCACAGAGGTCATCCCAGGATCCCAAACCAGTTCATGATCCTTCATGATTTCAGGGAGAGGAGCTCAGTGACCAAATTCCACAAAAACCTAGAAGGCACAACAAGCTGGGGACTGAAAAAAAAAAAACCTTTGCAAGCCTTAACCCTGACGATTTCATTTTGCTTCTACAAAATCAAAGAAAAATTGAGGAAAAAGAAGAGAAAAAAAAAAAAGCTAAAGAGCTGCTTGGTCACAAGTCAAGTGCTGCCGCAGAGTTCCTGACCTTTTCCTTTAATTCACTGTTAAAAGACTCCAGCAATGAAGCTTTTACCGCCTCCCTCGGGAAGTCAGCTCCAGCAGATTTCTGAATTACACATCAAAGCTCACACTTCCTCCCACTCTCCGCTTCTTTTATAGCTGCGAGAAAAGCCGCAGTTTCCAGCTCTCCTGCCCCAAAGTGAGGGCAGGACGTGCAGAGAGACTGGGAGGGAGAAGAGAAAGGAACCTGCTTCAGCTGAACAGCCTCACACGAGGCTGCCTAGAAGAACCCTGGAGATTAAGAGGAGGTTTTTCATGCAGAGGGTCATTGGGCATTGGAATAGGCTGCCCAGGGAGGTGGTTGATTCCCCTTCCCTGGAGGTGTTTAAGGGACGGGTGGATGAGGTCTTGAGGGACTTGGTTTAGTGTTAGATAGGAATGGTTGGACTAGAAGATCCGATGGGTCCCTTCCAACCTGGTTGTTCTGTGATTCTGTGAACCCGCGACCAGCCACTCACCTTCCTCTGCTCTTTCCTCATCACGTGTTTGTCTTCGTCCTTCCAGTAGGCATCTTCCAGCTCCTGCTGCCGTTTGGCATCGGCTGCTGCCTTGGCCTCAGCTTTCCTCGCGCGGGCAGCAGCCGACTTGGTGTTTTCCCCTTGGAACTTCTTGGGCATCACTCAAGGTGCTCTGCAGAGAGGGGAAAAAGCGGGTCAGGTCCTTGCCCTGCCTGGGATCTGGGGTTCGGCGTCACCCCAGGAAGCTGCAGCTCACCCCACAAAAACCCCTTTTGGTTCTTGCCTCACACTATTTCATAGAATCATAGAACAACCAGGTTGGAAGAGACCCACCGGATCATCGAGTCCAACCATTCCTATCAAACACTAAACCAAGTCCCTCAAGACCTCATCCACCCGTCCCTTAAACACCTCCAGGGAAGTGACTCAACCCCCTCCCTGGGCAGCCTAGTCCAATGCCCAATAACCCTTTCTGTGAAAAACTTCTTCCTAATCTCCAGCCTAAATCTCCCCTGGCGGAGCTTGAGGCCATTTGTCTGTCCTGCTTTCTTTCCACTAGTGAAAGATCCAACAGGGAAAATCAGAGGATGGTAAATGACCACATACATTAACAATGACTGACAGGAGCCACTCTTAGTACCTATGAGACACGTTTTGTATTCAAAACATTTTACCAGCATTAGATGACTGTTCCTCACACCCCTTCTGCCAGGAGCTGTTTAACAGTCAGGTTTTGTAGAGCAAGGACAGGGGAGATAATGACTTCCAAGGCCATGCAGGGAGTCAGTATCACTTTGACCCCTGCAGCTCAGCAATGAGAAATGTCTGAATAGTTTATTCATTAGAAGATTTCGAGTTCTCCCAGGAGGAACTTGTCTTGGAACATTTCAGGGTGCTCCCTCCTGGGCCACAACAGGATAAATTGAGCTGTGAGGGTCCTGGTATCGAGTCAAAAGCACCACATTCCTGCAGCTGAGCCAAAAAGCAGCCTGCGGCCAGGGAAAAACAATGCTGGCAGCTTTTGCTCCACACCAGGAGGCTCTGAGGGGAATTTTTGCTCCATTTCAGGAGGATCCAAGGGGAATTCACACAATCACCAGGTTGGAAGAGACTCACTGGATCATTGAGTCCAACCATTCCCATCAAACACTAACCCGTGTCCCTCAGCACCTCGTCCACCCGTTTCTTAAACACCTCCAGGGAAAGGGAATCAACCACCTCCCTGGGCAGCCTGTTCCAATGCCCAATGACCCTTTCCGTGAAAAACTTCCTCCTAATCTCCAGCCTAAATCTCCTCTGGCGGAGCTTGAGGCCATTCCCTCTTGTCCTGTCCCCTGTCCCTTGGGAGAAGAGCCCAGCTCCCTCCTCTCTACAATCTCCTTTCAGTTACTTGTTGAGAGTAATGAGGTCTCCTCTCAGCCTCCTCTTCTCCAGGATAAACACCCCCAGCTCTCTCAGCCGCTCCTCATAAGGCCTGTTCTCCAGTCCCTTCACCAGCCTCGTCACTCTACTCTGGACTTGCTCCAGAGCCTCAACATCCTTCTTGTGCTGAGGGGCCCACAACTGAACACAGGATTCGAGGTTTGGTCTCCCCAGTGTCAAGTCCAGAGGGAGAATCACCTCCCTGGCCCTGCTGGTCACACCATTTCTGATCCAAGCCAGGATGCCATTGGCCTTATTGGCCCCCTGGGCACACTGCTGGCTCATGGTCAGTCGCTGTCGACCAACCCCCCAGGTCCCTCTCCTCCTGGCAGTTTCCAGCCAGACTTCTCCCAGTCTGTAGCTCCCTGGCCCATCCCTGGCTCACCTTATCCTGGTTGGGGAAAGGGACACCTTTCCCCCTCCTCTCACTTCCCAAACGCCGAGTCTGAGTCTCTCCTTCCCACCCACCTTTCCCACCCTTCTTCTCGCTCCCCCCGAGCAGGGCCCAGGCCTGACCCTCACCCCAGCTCTTCCCTGTCTCCCCCCTAGAACTTCTCCATCTCCCTTCACCCTTTTCCCTCTCCCCCAGACCCTTCCCCTCTCCCTTCTCCCCTCACCCCTCCAGCCCTTCCCTTTCCCATCTCTTCCCCCCAGGCCTGTCCCCTCCCCTCACACCTCCCCCTCTCCACCCGTGTCCCCCCCAAGCCCTCTCCCGGCTCCTACCGGGCCCCGCCGCCCCGCCCGTCGCGCCTATTTGACGTCACAGCCCGCGCGCAGTCGCTCCGCGAGAGGGGC
>JAUMJK010001656.1:0-20099 GCA_033558105.1 Coccyzus lansbergi | reverse complement strand
GGATGGATGTGGGATCCCCACGGAGACCCCACGCGCGGCCTAAGGCCCCGGGCACCACCCAGAGCCCCCCAACAGCACCAGGACACCCCCCAACAGTACCCAGGCCCCCCTCACAGTGCCCAGAGCCCCCCAAACAGCACCCAGACACCCCTCACAGTGCCCAGACCACCCCAAACAGCACCCAGGACACCCCCAAACAGCACCTAGAGCCCCCCCAAGAGCACCAGGACACCCCCGAACAGCACCCAGACCCCCCAAGAGCACCAGGACATCCCCGAACAGCACCCAGAGCCCCCCTCACAGTGCCCAGAGCCCCCCCCAGACAGCACCAGGACCCTCCCCAGCAGCCAGACCCCCCCAAGACAGCACCAGGACCCCCCCAAACAGCAGCCAGAGCCCCCCAACAGCAGCCAGAGCCCCCAGTGCCCCCCAAATAGCTGTCGGTCTGTGCCACTAGAGCCCCCCCCGACCCCCCCGGCCGCCCCCTGATCCCCCTCAAGCCTCGGGGCTGAGCCGGTCCCGGGGGCCTCGGGCTGCACGGGGGCCGCTCCCGGGGCTGCACCCCCCCCCACCCCGGGGCTGCTGCCCTGGCCGTTGCGGCCGGTGCCGTCCGTACCCTTGTGCATCCCGGTGTACTTGTCCTTGATGACCGTGAGCTCGTAGATCTTGCCGAACTGCTCGAAGAGCGGCTTGAGGTCCCTCTCCTCCAGGTGCCTGGGGATCTGCCCCACGAACAGCTTGATGGCGTCGGGCTCCTTCATGGGGCCGGGGGGGCCGGGGGGGCCCCTCGCCGCCGCCTCCGGTGGCCGCCGGAGCTAGGGAGGGGGGGGGGCGGTGCTGCTCGGCGCTCGGTTCACACACAAAGGACGCGGCGGCCCCGGGGGCTCGGGGGATGGGGGCGGCGGCCCCGGGAGCGGGGAGGGGCGGCTCAGCGGCCGCGCCGGCCCATGGCGGCCGAGCCCCCGGTACCCGCGGGGCCCCGAGCGGCGACGACGACGCTTTTCTCTTCTCGGCCGCCCCGCCCGGCGCTGATGTCGGCGTCGGCCTCGGTCCCGGCGACGGGCACGGGGAGGGGGTCCGGTGGCCGGTGCCGTTTGTCAGGCGGAGGCCTCGGGTCCCGCGCGGGCGCCGGTTCTCCCGGTCGCCGGGGTTGGGGGGGGGGGTCGGGCGCGCGCGCCCCCGCCGCCGCTGCCGCTGTCCAGGGTGCTGAAGGCGCCGCTGTCCGAGGTGCTGAGCGGCGGGCGCGGCCGCAGGGGCGGGGCCGGAGCGCGGGCACGGCCCCGCGGGCACGCGCGCCGCCCCCCCCCCCCCCCCCCCCTTGCCGTCGCTACGGTTACCGGCCGCAGCCGAGATGGCGCCGCCGCAGCCCCGGCAGGTACCGGCGGCTCCTGTACGCACCCCGCGTCAGTCACCGGGTCCGCCCCTGCTCCCCCGGTGCCCGTTTCCCCTCTCGCTCACCGTCGCCCCCCCCCCCCCTTCCTTCCCCATGACTCCCCTCAACAATGACCGTCACCCCCTCGGTGACCATCCCCACTCCCCAGTGACCACTGACCCCCAGCCCGGTGTCCGTTTCCCCCTCTGTGACCGCTGTGCCCCCTCCCCAGTGCCCATGTCCATCCCCCAGTGCCCGTTCCAGACCCCACTGACCACTGCCTCCTCCCCCGGTGCCCGTTCCAGGCCCCACTGACCACTACCTCCTCCCCCGGTGCCCGTTCCAGGCCCCACTGACCACTGCCCCCTCCCCATTGCTCCCCCAGACCCCGCTGACCACTGCCCCCTCCCTGGTGCTCCCCCAGGCCCGTTGCCTCCCTCCGGCCGCCCTCCGGGTCAGTGCCCAGCGGTTCCTTCGAGCCCAACCGGCCGTGGAGAGGCTGCTCCGAGGTTTCCTCAGGTGGGACCGGCCGTCCTCCCCCCACTCCAGGAACTCCCCCAAAACCAATGGGATTCGGGGTTACAATTCCCCCGTTTCCCCCCACGCGAACCCCCCAGAACAGCCCCTTTCACCCCAAACTCCCATTTCCCAGGGAGCTGCTGCTGCGGCGACCAGATGACGTCCTCGAGTTCGCTGCAGGTGAGGGGTGGGGGGGGGACACAGGGGGTCCCAAAGGGGGGAGAAGAAGGGAAGAAGGGTCCCCCCCTCAAAGACAGAATATCCCTGCTTGGGGAGAGGGGCACAGAGTCCCTAGGGCAGGAGGGATTCCTGGGACGGGTAGGGGGGACTCCGAGGGGTCCCCCCCCCAGGGCGAGGGGAGCACTGAGGGGGTCCCCAGCTCCCTCTCACCCCCCCCTTGCTGTCCCCCTCCAGAGTACTTCACCGACCCGGAACTGCCACGCAGGATCCAGGAGGAGCTGGGGGGAGCAGCAGGAGAGGGGCAGGGGCCACCCCCAGGCCCTGGGGGGGTGTAGAAGAGCCCCCCCCCCCCCAACCCGCACACCCCCCCCCATCCCATCCTCAGGAGGGACCCCCAACCACGCTCCAATCCGCTCCGAGCCCTTTATTCCGTGCTGGGGAACCGCCCCGGGCCCCCCCGACCCCCCTGGTCCCGGTTGGGAGCGCTGGGGGGTCTCGGGGGGGCCCCAGCTCAGAGCTGCGATTCCCTGTGAGCCGCCAGCTGCGCCTCCTGCTGCCGCAGCCAGTGCCGGTAGCGCCGAGTCTTGGGCCGCAGGAACTGCACCACCTCCATGGGCACCCGCACCATCTCCAGCCCGTTCACCTGCGCCCACAGCGCCGCACCCCTCGCACCCTGCGCCTCGGGACACCCCCCCCAGGACACCCCACACGCAACCCTCGGGATCCCCCACGGCCTCCCCCCAGGACGGGAGCGGCCGGGCTGCTCAACCCCATTCCCCATCCCTAAACCTTCTCCGGCCCCGAATCCTAGGGGGATGGGGGAACAGCCTGGGGAAAGCTGGGAACCGGGAGGGAACTGGGAGGGAACTGGGGTGCCCTCACTGAGGGGAACCTGGCACAGGACCCACCACATCTGGGAAGATTCAAGGGCGAGGAGGCTCCGGAGGATCTGGGGCGCAGGGAGGGGTTATTTTCCACTCTGAATAAAGCATTCCTGCTCCTCGCATCCAGGTTTCTCTGGTGTGGGCAGGAGGGACTGTGTTGGAGCTTGGGGCACCACAGGGACAGGTTCTCTGGGGCAGAGAGAAGGGAAACCGAGGCCAAGCGGGTGCGCTGGTGGAGCCGGGAACAGGGCGGGAAGGGATCTGGAGTCGGGAACTGGGCCTGCAGAGCTGGGAATAGGACAGGAGGGGCCTGGGACACCAGGATCTGTGCCTGTGGCGCTGGGAACGGAGCTGGAAATGGAGCTGGAAATGGGGTGGGAAGGGAACGAGGCCCACGGAGCCGGGAATGGAGGCAGGAACGCGTGGGGAGCCACTCACCGTCACCTCGCACCAGTACTCGCCCCAGCGCATGATGGGCTCCTCCGGCAGGCGCAGCGCGTGGGGAGGGACGTGAACGCGCAGCTGGAACAGAGCCGGGGCGGGGGGAGGATCAGCGGCCGAGCGGCCGGCAGCGACGCCACCGGACGGGCCCCGAGTGCCGGCAGAGAAGCAGCTTTGCCTCTGGCTTTATCATTCTCCCTCCGTAATCCCTTTAAGGCCCTAAACCCTGCGCTGAGCCGCTGCGGCACGTGCCGGTGCCGGCCACAGACACTCCCGCCAGCTCCTCACACCTCTCCTGACACAAATTGCCCCCGAGACCGAGGCCCCCGGGGACCGACTGCGGCAGCTCCGCTGGCACGGCCGAGGTCCCGGCTCTGCCTCCCTGCTCCATCCTGCCAGCGGCTCCCAGAACCACTCACGTTTTTGAAAAAGTGTCGGGCGACGATCTCAGCATTCAGCTCCCACTTGACGTTGTTTTTCATTCCCACCTCCAGACGGCAGCTTTTGAGGAATTTGATGGTCTGGAAAGAGGGACGACAGGCCGGGAAGCTCCAGCTGAGCCCGGGCACTTTCCAGACTCCCGGATTACTCCGGAACGCTTCGGAGCCGCTCCGCTTACCCTCTCCCCACTCTGGGTCTGGACCACCTCCAGCTTCCCCTCCTGCCGCAGCTGCAAGGACGAGAGGAGAAAGGGAATAAAGCAAAAGAAGCGTTGGTGCTGCCAAGCGCCAGCAGCACAGACCAGGGTCCTCCCACCACCCCAGGCCCCACAGGGGATCACAGAACAACCAGGTTGGAAGGGACCCATCGGACCTTCTAGTGCAACCGTTCCTATCAAAGGGGGAGACCCATTAACGAGCGGGGTTCACGCAGGAGCAGAGCGGATGCGACTCGCACCTCTCACCCCAAACACGAGGGACACGACCAGCCCTTTTTAACCGAATCGCTGCTCTTTCCTTGTCATCTGGCAATTCCTAAGCCCAGCCGGGACAGAGCCGCCCCAGCGGAGCCGGGAGCCGCCTCCGCTCACCTTCTTCTCCTCCTCGAAGAGCCGTCGGTTCTCTGGTGAGGCATAGACCGCCAGCCCCTGCGGCAGCAGCTTGTTTCTCCCCAGCTGCTTCTTCACGCTGACCACGTCTCCGCGCTTGCCCAGGTCTGTGAGGAGCCGGAGGTGCCGTCAGCGCCGTGGGAGGCACAGGACGGTATCAACCCCCCCGGCAGCGGCTCCAGGCTCTGCTGGAAGGAGGGCTGAGACAAACGGAACCGAAACGCCACACGGTTCTCGCTCCGGAGCATCCTGGACCCCAAGGGATGCATCCCGGCCACTACCGGGCGTAGACAGGGGACCGAACCGGGGGGACCCCAACCTCGCCCCACGCAGGGGGAGAGGGATGAGATGCAGATGAGCTGCGAGCGGGCACCTACTCTCGACGGCCTGGGTGAGGATGAGCTCCATGGGGGCCTTGGGCAGGTGCTTGGTGTCCTCCAGCAGGCGGTAGATGCGGTGCCGCCGCGGGTGCAGGCGCGGGGGTCGCCCCACCTTGCTGAGAGGCACCTGCCACCAGCGCTCCACCACCACCGTGCCCTGCGGACGGAGACACGCTCAGCCCCAGCTCCGGCTGGGAGGACACCAGCCCCATAACCGCCTCCGGGTCACTGCACCCTCACCGTCTCCCTTCGCACACCCTCCCACCCCTCCCCGTCCTCCAGGGAACGCTCCCTGGGCCCTCGGGTGCTCTGTGCAGACTCTTCCCCATGGAGCAACCTCCCCCTGCCCCTTTGTGACATTAGGAAGAAGAGAAACGTTTATAGGCTCTGGAAGAGGGGACAGGCCTCCTGGGAGGACCGCGAGAGGGAAGAGAGGTTGTGGAGGGGAAAGATGAGAGGGGCTAAGGCTCAACTAGAAATCATAGAATCACCAGCTTGGAAGAGACCCACAGGATCATCGAGTCCAACCCTTCCTATCAAACACTAGACCCTCGGGGCCTCATCCACCTGTCCCTTAAACCCCTGAAGGGAAGGGGACTCAACCCCCTCCCAGGGCAGCCTCTGCCAGTGACCAATGACCCTCTCAGGTTAGCAAAGGCTGCGGAAGATAATAAAAAAATCTTTCCATAAAGATATAAATAACAAAAGGAGAAGTAGGGAGAGCACACAGGCCCTTTGGGACACAGAGGGAACAAGAGGGACAGGGGAGGAGGAGGAGACTCCCTCCCCTCAGGGACCCCTCCCCCTCCCCCCGGTTCTCCGTCCCCCTCCCTCAGACACTCTCCTCCCCTCATGCTTCGGCCTCCCCTGCAGCCTCCTCCGTTCCACTCATTCGCCGCCTCCCGACCAGGCAGCCCCGTTCCTCCCGTTGTCCCTCCCGGACGCCCCCATTTCCCGGCTCACCCGCCCGTGACTGAGGCTCAGGGCCCGCGCGAGGCCCCCCCCGCCCGCTCCCGCCGCCGCCGCCGCCGCCGCCCGGCCCAGCATGGCGGCTCCGCGCCAGGACCCCGCGCCCCGAGGGAGGACCCCACCGCGAGCCGGGAAGGACAGCGGAGAGCGTAGGGGGAGTGGCGAAGGTGTCCGCCGCGCGCCTGCGCACACACCAGGAGGAGGCCCTCGAGGTCCCCGCGCGCCTGCGCCCAACGCCAGGCGGGGCTGCCCAACGCGCGCCTGCGCCCCAGGGGAGGGAGAGAGAGAGAGAGAGAGGGAGGAGATGGGGTGGTGCTGGTTTCGGGACCCCCCCCTACCCCCCCCCACCCGGGACCCAAACCCACTGTGCCCCCAAATAACCTCCCTCGCACCCAAACTCTTACGCCTGGATCCCTGCTTACCCCGAAAGGAGGGACACCCCCACCCCAGCACCCCCAACTCCCACCTGCTTCCCCCCAACCCAAACGGGGTTACCCTGGGACACCTCCCAAGCCCCCGATACCCCCAACCTCTCCCTTCCTGGATCCACCCCCCAGTATCCCCTGCCCCCCGGTACCTCCTCACAGCCTCAGGGCCCCTCAGAAACAAGTGACACCTCCACCTCTGTCTTCCCACCCCTCTAGGGCTCCCTGACTCCCCCTGCACCTCCAGTTCCTCCGCCCCCTCCCAGAGTCCCTTCTTGACCCCAAAGTGAGGATCAACCCATCCAAACGTTCCCTTTATTGAACTGGGACACACAGGGGGGTTCACCCCAAGCTGTGACTCAACCCAACAGGAGTGAGCCAGGAGCACCGGGAGCTGCCGGAGAGGGGAGACCCAACCAGTAACTGGTGTCCTGGCGCAGGCACAGACGGAGACCCTCACATTCCTGGGATCGCGGTGACGCTGATCCCACTGGCACAGCCATCAGGAGGAGCCGGGCTCCCTCGAGTCATCATCCAGGGGGTCGGGAGGGTCCTGTGCCGGCACCGCATCCTCCTCCTGCTCCTCCTGGGCGACGGCGTGGCCGAGCCGCACCAGCTCGGCACCAACATCCAAGCTCTGCACCCAAACACAACCAGGGCTGGAGCACCGGCGGCTCCTGAACGGGGTGTGGAAGCAGGATGGGGACACAGTCCGCGGCTCACCTCTCCGTCGAGGATGCTGTAGAGCCGGACGTTGAGCCGAGCGCCAATGCCGGCCGCGGCGTAGCTGGAGACGCGAGCTAGGAGCGGCTGCCATGCCCCACAGCGCGTCAGCCGCGCGAAGGCTTCCAGCGCTGCCTCGTCCCACTCGGCCCCTGCGGACGGGATCCCACCGGCAGCGCGGCCCCGGTTAGGAGCGGGTGGGTGGGGGCACGGGAACGGGCACGGCCGGACCCCCAGCTCACCAGCAGGTGTGACACCAGCCAGGCTGCACTCGATGGCTTGGAAGGGCAGGCTCAGGAAATCGCTCCTGCCAGGAAGGAAACGCAGCGCGATGCCAACACCATCCCCAACTCGCTCCCCGTCATCCCAGCATCCCACGCTCTTCACGGGGTTAGGGGGTCACCCCAGGATCCCGCCTGGCTCACCGCAGGGCTCGCAGCTCCGCTGGGAGGACGTCGCCGATGTCCCCAAAGTCCACGAAGCGGAGCCGCAGGCTCCCATCGGGCCGCTCGCCCAGGACACGCGCGCGGTGCCAGTCACCCCCGGCCAGGTACGGAGCCGCCACGATGGCCCCAGGCTGCAGGGCTGGGAGCTCCATCTGGGTGGGGGGGACAGAGGGAACCACGGTGAGGAGGGAATGAGGGCACAAAGAGGGGAGAGGGGGACACGATGGAGGGACAAGGGCAGAGGAAGGGGGGACACGGGGGGGCAGAACACGGTGAGGGCACACGGGGGGCAACGAGAGGGGAGCTGGCAGGGCCAGAGGGATGGGGGGACGATGCCCGGGGGACCAGGGGGGCAGGGGGCGGTCACCTCGCAGGTGCTGCTCTGATAGAGCTGCCGCATCTCGGCCGTCAGCTTGTCCAGCTGGAGGCTGCGCTGCCCGACGAGCTGGATCCAGAAGCGGTCGGGGCTTTCGGCGGCCGAGACGTAAACCTCCAGGTGCTCGTCGGGCTGGAAGCTGAAGTCAGGGCTGGGAACTGCAGGAGAAGCCCCAGCGAGAGCTGGACGGGGCGACCCTGACCCACAGATCCCGCTCCCCCGTGGGATGAAGAACCCTGGCAGGAGCCCATGGCCTGACTCCGGCCCCTGGAGCAGGGATGGGGGGTAACGCAAGCCCCCACGGTGGGCGAGCGGCACCACAATGGCTCTGAACGTTCCGCAGGACCCAAACGGATCTATTTTCCAGCAAGGTTTCCCTGCTGCACCCAGGAAACCACCCAAGCACTTCTCCCACCTTCAAATTTGGGCACCACCGCCTCCGGCCCCGCCGCCTGCTCCTCTGCCTCGCCGCTCCCGTCCTCCAGGTCCTCCGCCTCCTCAAAGGGCGCCTGGCTCAGGTGGGAGCCTTCATCCCAGGACGAGCCCTCCTCCTCTTCGCCTGGCTCTGGCAGCTCGGCTCGGGCAGCCTGGCGGCGGCACGGCGGCTCATGGCGGCTGCCCAGGGGCTGCTTGCGCAGGCATCGCGCTGCCGTCGACTCCCCCAGCTCCTTGCGGAAGGCGTCGTCTTCCATCAGCTTCTCCATGATGAGTTTCTTGGGCAGGAGGAGAGGAGGACGTTGGGCGTTAGGGGCCGAGCCGAGCCCCCTCCCCGCCGCACCCACTCACCTTGGCCGCCGCCACCTCCTTCTGCGTCCCCGAGAGCTGGATGACCCGCACCGGGGCCAGCCCGGTGCCGCGCTCACAGAAGACTTTGGCCCCCGAGCTGCGCTGGATGCCCTGCACCGTCTCACCGCCGCGGCCTGCGGGGATACGGGGAAACCGAGGCGGGAGTCGGCCCCCAGCTCAGCGGGAACCGGAGCGGGATGGGGACACGGGGTTCTCGGCGGCCGCGGTGCCACCGCGGAGGGTTCCCGCCCCCTCCCGCTGCGCCAGGGAAGGGGCCGGCGGTACCGATGATCCTGCCGACGGCTCTCTGCGGCACACGCAGCTGCTCCGACACGGGCGCGCTCTCCTTCACGATGCGGTGGACGGCAGCTTTGGCTCGGCACACTTGCTCGGGGGAGCCCGAGATCAGCAGCGTCGCCTCCTCGTCCTCGCCCTCGTCCTCCACCTCGACGCAGGCGCCCGTCTCCCAGCGCAGCTGCGGGTGTGGGGCAGGGGGGGCTCCTCCATCTGCTGCCGTCCCCAGCACGACACCCCCCCCCAGCCTCCTCTCCCGTCCCCGGCGCCAGCCTCCGCCAGCCTTTTACCTTCTTGATGGTGGCTCCTTTGCGGCCGATGATGGATTTGAGGGCCGCCCGGGGCACTCGCACCTCGACTTCCAGCTCCTTGTCGCCCACCAGGGTCAGCTGCTCCTCTGCAAAGCAGGAGGGTGGTGGCTCCTCCACGCGTGGGTTGTACCCCTGGGGGTACATCCGCTCCGAGAGCCTCTTTGCCCCACGGGACGGCTCAGGAACATCCCAGCGCTGCCCATTTCCGTGCTCCGGGGACGCAAGGGGAGTCGGGCACGGAGGAGGTGGCTGAGCGGCTGGTGTGGGGAGGGCACGGGGCGCCGTGGCACCCACCTCGGCTCTCCCGGTAGCGTCGGTACAGGACGTAGAGGATGGCGGCGCCAGCCGGGATGCCCAGGAGCACAGCGGCTTTCTGCAGGGGGGTCAGGCCGCTCCAGGACCCCTGCGATGCCATCGTCCCCGCGGCCTGAGGGACTGGGGGGTCACCATAGAATCATAGAACAACCAGGTTGGAAGAGACCCATCGGATCTTCTAGTCCAACCATTCCTATCAAACACTAACCCATGTCCCTCAGCACCTCGTCCACCCGTCCCTTAAACACCTCCAGGGAAGGGGAATCAACCCCCTCCCTGGGCAGCCTATTCCAATGCCCAATGACCCTCTGTGTGAAAAACTTCCTCCTAATCTCCAGCCTAAATCTCCCCTGGTGGAGCTTGAGGCCATTCCCTCTTGTCACTTGCGAGAAGAGCCCAGCTCCCTCCTCTCCACAACCTCCTCTCAGGGAGTTGTAGAGAGTAATGAGGTCTCCTCTCAGCCTCCTCTTCTCCAGGATAAACCCCCCCAGCTCTCTCAGCCGCTCCTCATCGGGCCTGTTCTCCAGCCCCTTCCCCAGCCTCGTGGCTCTTCTCTGGACTCGCTCCAGAGCCTCAACATCCTTGTTGTGGTGAGGGGCCCACTCACTCCCCAGCAAAGCTCCCACCGGGAACCCACCAGGGGGGGTCGGGGGGTCCAGGAGGTGATGGGGAGACAAGGGGAAAGAGGTGGGAAGAAGGGGGTGATGGGAGCAGGTGAGAGGGCGCTGGGGGCGCAGGGGATGACGGGAGGGCCAGGGGCACTGAGGCTGTGCCCCCCCCCAGACCCCTCCAGAGCCCGGTTCCCTTCCCGTTCCCGCTCGCACGGGTACAGACGCCGCCTCCCAGGTGGGAGCGGAGCTGCTGGGAGTCTCGGTGCCGGTACCGACGGTGCCCCCTCCACCCCCCCCCCCGTTCCCATCGAGCTCCCGCTGCCGCCTCAGCCCTCGCACCTGGCGCCGCCGCCGCCTCCTCCCGCGCCCGCCGCCTCCGGCCCCGCCCCCCGCGCGCCGCGGGCCAATCGCAGCCCGGCGCCTCCCCCCCGGCCAATCGCAGCGCCGAGGCCTCGGCTCCAGCCAATCACAGTGCGCTCTGGCTCCAGAGGGGGCGGAGCCAGACCCGGGAATAAAGCCTCCAGTGGGCGGCTGCGGCCAATCAGCGAGCGGCACCCGGGGCCGGGCTCCGCCCCCAGCCCCGAGTGAAAGGGCGAGGGGCGAGCGCGGCCCCTCCCACAATGCCTCGCGCGGCCTGAGGGGCATCGTGTTCCTCGGCCCTCAGTCCCTGCCTTGTTCCCTGTTCACCCCCTGCTCCTCCTGCCCTCTGTCACCCTCCCATTAACCCTCAGTCCCCTCCATTGCCCCATTATCCCTTACCTCTCCATCACTCCCCAGTCCCCCTCATCACACCCATGTCCCCCCCTTTCACCCCATATTCCCCTCTATCCCCCTATAACCCCCTGTGCCCCCAGCTTTCCCCCCCACGACAGAGCCCACGGAGTCACTGTCCCCCCAAGTGACTTTATTCCCCCTCAGTTCAGCCCCAGCCTCCGACTTCCATCGCCCCAAACTGAGCTGTCGGGGCTCAGCAGCCGCTTTCGGGGGTCTCAAGGCTGGGATCTTGATGAGCGTTGTGGATGAGGGCCCCGTGGGTCTCGGCAGGTGCTGTCGGGGCTCCCGGGGGTCTCGGAGCTGAGGTCTCAGCGGGTGCTGCCGGGGGTCTCGGCCTCGGGGGCGAAGAGCTCGCGGTAGAGCGGGGGGAAGGCGTGGGGCAGCGCCCCAGGGTGCAGGCGGCCGAAGGCCTCCAGCTGCTCCATGTGCTGTGAGCAGAGCGAGCGCAGGCGCCCGGGCGGAGGCAGCTGCACGAGACGCGGCGTCACCGACCGCCACGTGGGGACACGCGCTGCACGTGCAGGGGACACGGAGGGGACACGCACCACGCAGACGTCACATGGAGGACACGGAGCACGTGTGCAGGGGACGTGCAGGGAACGTGCGATACATATGCAGGAGACGTTGAGGGACACACACTGTGCACGTGAAGGAGACACGTTGAGGTAGGACATGTGCACACACACAAAGAGGACACAGACAGAGGGGACACGCGTGTCCTCCCCGGCCCCCCTGGCCCCGTGCCCACCCTGGCCAGGAGCCCCTGGCGGTGCGTCCGGCGCAGCAGCTGGCGGAGGGCGGCTTCCAGGCGTCCCTGCAGTCCGGCCACCTTCGCCCTGTCCTGCAGGCACGGCCGGCCTGGCAACAGCGACAGGAGGGGATGGGGACAGGGATGGGACCAGGGACGGGATGGGACAGGGATGGGACCAGGGACGGGATGGGACAGGGATGGGACAGGGATGGGATGGGGACAGGGACGGGATGGGACAGGGATGGGATGGGGACAGGGACGGGATGGGACAGGGAGAGGGATGGGATGGGGACAGGGATGGGACTGGGACAGGGACAGCAGGGGCATGGGCACAGGGATAGGACAGGATGGGAGTAGGAATGGGTTCAGACAGGGATGTGGACAGGACGATGATGGAGACGAGGGTGGGATGGTGACGGGAACTGTGTCCCAATGGGGCAGAGTGGGGCTCATGACAGGGCCAGGAGTGGGGACAGGGAGCAGGGCAGGAGGGGACACTGCGAGGACAGGATCGGGGGCCTGCAGAGGCAGCTCAGGGGAGGGAAACTGAGGCACGAGGGGTAGGGGTGGGTTCCCTCACTGGCGTTGACGAGGACGATGGCGCTGAGCAGGGCCACCTCGCCCTCCGAGAGGTGCAGAGCGCAGAGGCTCTGGGCGAAGTCGAAGATGGAGCCGATGAGCTCGTGGCAGCCTGGAGGGAGCCCCTGTCACCGTGTGTCCCCCCGTGTGTCCCCCCGTGTCCTCCCCATGTCCCCGGCCCTACCCAGGGATCGGAAGAGCTCGACACCAGCAAACTTGCCCTCGAAGAAGACCGTCCGGTTGTTGGCGTCGAAGGCTCGGCACATGCCAACCAGCACCACCTCCATGGCACCTGCAGGACAGGGACCGTGGCCCTGGGGACTGTCACCTCCCCAAAGAGACCGTCCCGTTGCTCATGGGCGCCAGGGATGTTGGGGCTGGGGACAGGGTGGTCCTGTACCCGCTTTGAGGAGGACGATCTGGTCATTCTGGCTGAGGTCCATGAAGCCGCTGAGGCGCTTGGCGAACTCCACCACGTCCTGGATGGCCTCGGTGACACGCGCGGCACAGCACTGCCACATCTCCTGCATCGACTGCACCGCAGGCTGTCACCCCAAGGCCCCCGAGAACGTCCCCATCGCTCTGCAAGCCCCACGCCTGCCCCTCCGCGCCCTCTGGGGACCACCGTGTCCCCTCCTCTGTCCCCATCTCGGTGCAGCCAGGTCCCTCTCACCTTCTCCTGGTAGGCACAGACCTCCTCGCGGGTGAAGGTTTCCCAGCGCCGCAGCTGCAGGTCCTCCCCACGCAACTGGCAGGTCTCCCGGTACGACCTGAGCACGTTCTGGATGAGGTGCTCTGCGAGGACACGGAGATGGGGACGTAGGGATGGGGACAGGCCAGGCCAAGCAGCCCTTGACCACATCCCCAATGGGCAAGGTCCAACCAGCATCCAGCATCCGCCAGTGATGGAGCCACCACCGAGAACCCTTGGGTGATGGAGCCAGGTCCCACCAACCACCACCAACCCATCAGGGATGGACCCAGGTCCCACCACCCCTGAGCACCCATGGCCGGTGGAGCTGGATCGTAGAATCATAGAACAACCAGGTTGGAAGGGACCCATCGGATCTTCTAGTCCAACCATTCCTATCAAATCCAACCATTCCTATCAAAATCCCACCCCACCCACCCCACGGAGCACCCACGGGTGATGCCTGAGCGCTGGTTGCCCCGTTCCTCACCAATCTCCACTCCGGAGGCCGCAGGTGACTCCAGGAGGCCACTGACACCAGGGTGGGGGTGGAAGCCAGAGCTCCCCCCATCCCTGTCCCCATCCGCATCCCTCTTGTCCCCGTCGGGCTGTGCCGCAGGGTTGCCCCCTGCCCCGGCTCTGCCGCCCGCGGTGCCGTGGGGGGTGCCGGGACCCCCTGGGGCGCTGGGGGGCGGCATGGGGGTCCCCTGGGCCGCTCGCTGCGCCAGCTGCTGCTGCACCTCCGCCTGCAGCCGGTCCCGCTGCGTCTTGGACATGCGGCCGAACTTGACGGCTGTGGGGAGAGGTGGGGGACACGCGTGACGCAGGCCTGACACACGTGTGGGGACCTCAGCCCCCTGGGACCAACACTGCCCGAAGCTTTCCGGCCTCCCACATCCTCCTGGGGTCACCATGAGGGGACCATGGGGTGTCCCATGCTCAGGGTACCCAGACAAGGAGTCTCCTTGGTGTGGGATGTCCTTGTTAGGAGTCCACTGACTTTGTGGCTGCCTGGTTTTGGGGTTAGCGATGCCCTGAGTTTGGGGTCTCTGGTTTTGGGGTGCCCAGGGTTAACGATGCCCTGAGTTTGGGGTCTGCTGGGTATGGAGGTGCCCGGGTTTGGGGGTTCCTGCTGCTCAGATTCCCTAATTTAGGGCCCACCCCATCCTGCCATCAGGATGCTCGGCTTTGGGGTCCCCCCATGCTGAGGTGCCTGGTGTTGGGATGCCCTGGTTTGGGGTCCCCTGGGTTTGCAGGTGCCCAGTTTTGGGATGCCCAGGGTTAGCGATGCCCTGGTTTTGGGGTCTCTTGGGTATGGGGTCCCCCGGGTTTGGGGGTGCCACTTGCCCTGGCGGGACATGCCGAGGCGCAGGCACTTCTGGAGGCGGCAGTGCTGGCAGCGCGTGCGGCTGGCGCGGTCGATGCTGCAGTTCTGCTGGCGGCTGCAGGCGAAGCTGGGGCCGCTCTGCTGGCTGCGGCGGAAAAAGCCCTGCGGGGGGGTGACCCCCCGAACCCACAAACCTCCCCGAGCCCCCACAACCCCAACACGAAATCCCCCAAACCCCCCTGAAACTCGTGACATCCCAATCCAAAACCCCCTGAACTCCCTGAACCCCTTGAACCCTCTGACACCTCAATCTGTACCTCCCGAACCCCCTGACCCCACTGACCCCCCCCAACACCCCTTGACCACCCAACACCTTGCCCTGACCCCCAGCACCCCCTCCCTGACCCCCCACCACCCACTGACCCCCCTGCACTGACTCCCCCCAGCATCCCCTCCCTGACCCCCCAGCACCCCGTGACCCCCTCACACCCCCTGAGTCCCCCCAGCACCCCCTCCCTGCCCCCCCCCCATCACCCCCACCTTGCAGCCCTCGCAGGTGATGACTCCGTAGTGGATCCCCGAGGATTTGTCCCCACAGATCTTGCAGGGAATGGCCTCGATGGGAGCTGTGGGGGGACACGCGTGTGCTCCCACACGTCACTGCGGCCACATGTGTCCCCCACATCCCCTATGTCCCCCGTGTCCCCACCCCACGGGTGGGCTCCCACGTCCCCCGAGGCCTCACGTGTCCCTCGCAGCTTCACGTGTCACGGGCTCCGGTGGCTGCCGTGGGCTTCACGTGGGGCTCCCGTCCCCCCCCAGGCTCCTGCGTCACTGTGGGTTCCTGAGGGCCCCACGCCTGCCGCCCACGGCCTCACCGGGACCGCGAGCACACGTGTCCCCTACGGCACCAGAGTCCCCTACAGACCCCAAAATCCCTATAGATCCCAATGTCCCTATGGACCCCAGTGTCCCCTATGGACCCCAATGTCCCTATGGACCTCAATATCCCTATGGACCCCAGTGTCCCCTATGGACCCCAAATTCCCTATGGACCTCAATGTCCCCTATGGACCCCAATGACCCTATGGATCCCAATGTCCCCTATGGACCCAATGTCCCTATGGACCCCAGTGTCCCCTATGGACCCCAAATTCCCTATGGACCTCAATATCCCCTATGGACCCCAATGACCCTATGGATCCCAATGTCCCCTATGGACCCCAATGTCCCTATTGGACCTCAATGTCCCCTATGGACCCCAATGACCCTATGGATCCCAATGTCCCCATAGACCCATATGTCCCCTCTCTCCCCCCAAGGCCCCCAGTGCACCCCTATCCTCCCAGTGCCCCCCAGTATCCCCAGTGCCCTCTAGTTCCCTCAGTCTCCCCAGTCTCCCCCAGTTCCTCCAGCTGCCTCAGTTCCCCTAATGCTTCTCCAGTTCCCCCAGTAGCTCCAGTGCCCATAGTGCTTCTCAGTGCCCCCAGTGCCCCCTGGTGCCACCCAGTTCCCCCAGTTCCCTCTGGTGCCGCCAGTTCCTCCCGTTCCCCGAGTTTCCCCGGTGCCTTCCAGTTTCCCCAGTACCCCCAGTGTCCCCCAGTGCCCCCAGTTGCCCCGGCACAGGGTGGGAGAGCCGGTCGCCAGAGCTGCCGAAACCGCAGCAGCAGCGAACGACGACAAAGCCACAACTGGGACACGGCCCCACCTGGCAGGAAGGCGCCCGCCGCCCCAGCACAACCCAGCATGGCCCAGTACAGCCCAGTGCAGCTCCGTATGGCCCCAGTACAGCCAAGTACAGCTCCTTATGGCCCTAGTACAGCCCAGTGCAGCTCCGTATGGCCCCAGTACAGCCAAGTACAGCTCCGTATGGCCCCAGTCCAGCCCAGCATGGCCCCAGTCCAACCCAGTACAGCTCTGTATGGCCCCAGTCCATCCCAGCATGGCTGCAGCATGACCTCAAAGTGGCCCAGTCCAACCCAGTCCAGCCCAGCACAAGGCACAGCAGCCGGAGCACCCTTGGCACGCACACACACGCACAAACACTTGTGTCCATGCTCACACGTGTCCACGTCCGTGCGTCCACGGTCACAACTGCTCGTGCCTCCCCGCGGGGTCCCCCTGCGCCCCTGCTGCTCCCCGCGCCCTCGCACCCGCTGGGCACACGCGTGTGCACGTGGGAGGGGGGGAGGCAGCCGGCGCGGGGTCGCACACGCCTGTTCACGCCCGCACGCCTCTTCCTCCCGAGGCCGAATCCGCTCGGTCAGCGTTTTCCACGCGCGCCCCAGCCGTGGGGCCAGGCGGCCGCCCTCGCATCCGGCAGGAGGGCACCGCGACCCCAGACGGAGACCCTGGGAATTTGGGGTGTTGAGTCACCCCGTGCCCGGCGCCCGCCGCCCCTGCCAGGAAGCACCCGACGCCTTCGGGCGCCGCTCCTGCCGGGAACCCGCGGCCACAGGTCGACGAGGTCTCGCTGGGCCTCCCTGACGCTGCCCACAGCCCCCGACGCTGCCCACAGCCCCCGACGGTGCCCGTCGCCACCAGCAGCAGTCGGCGATACCCGACGTCTCCACCAACAGCCCTCAAAATCCACCAGCAGCCACCAACAGCCACCAGCAGCCACTGGTTCCCATCGTCTCCACCAGCAAAGCACCAGCACCCACCAGTCCCACCAGCCACTATCGTTACTCATCATCTCCAGCAGCCGCTGGTTCCCATCGTCTCCACCAGCAAAGCACCAGCAGCCACCAGTCTCACCAGCCACTATCGTTACTCATCATCTCCAGCAGCATCCACTGGTCCCCACCAGCCCCACCGGCAGCCACCGGCCCGAGGGGTGTCCCGTCACCTCCACCGGCAGCCACCAATATCCACCAGTAGCCACCAGCCCCAGCAGCCCCAGCAGCAGCCACTGGTTCCCATCGCCTCCACCAGCCAACATGGACCCATTATCTCCATCAGCCCCTCCAGCCCTAGGGGCGCCCACTGGTCCCCACCCTTCACCTCTTTGGGGACCCGTGAGTCCCCTCCAGCCCCACAGGGCCCCCCCGATCCCCACCAAGGGTCTCCGCTGGCCCCACGGGCCTGGATGGGTCCCTGCTAACACCCATTGTCACCCACAAGGAGTCCCCGCCAGCCCCCCTGGTCCCCGCCAGCCCCACTGTCACCCCCAGGTCCCCACCAGCTCCGCAAGTTCCACGTTCCCCCCCCCCCCCAGCAGCCATGGGAGACACCAACCCTGCCTCAGTTTCCCACTGCCACAGCTGGGAGCGTGTGTGTGTGTGTGCTGAGCAGGGCCACCTGTGAGCCCCTCTCCGTGTCCCCTCCGTGTCCCCACGGTGCCACCTGCGCCGCAGCTGCCGTCACACCACATCTGAGGGGCAGGTGCTGGGGGGGGCACCCCTGGGTGCTGGGGGGGCCCTCGTGCGCCGCCTCGGCCGCTCGCAGCTGCGGGTAGGGGGGAACGAAGCTGCGCGGCACCTCGGGGACACGCAGCAACATGCAATGACACGCGTGTGACCCACGGCTCATAGGGAACCCCCCCAACAGGCACACGACACGCGTGCCCCACAGCTCACGTGTGCATCCTGCACGTCGGGCTCCACGCACGGGGCACACGCACTGTCCTGCCCCAACACGCAGCAGAAGACGCGTGTTCTCTCCCGAGCACACGCACAAGCATGTGCACACTCGTGCACACTCATTGCACAAGCCCCCAGCCTTGCACACGCATTCGCACCCACGTGCCCTCCGGTTCCACACGCGCTCCAGCCTGATCCCACCACTTGCACACCTGCCCTCAGAGGCTCTCACACACGCGTGTGTACACACACCCCCCCCTCGCCCTGCTCTAGCGTGTTCCCTCATCCTTGCACACGCACCCAGGCTCCTGCACAGGCAGACAGCAGCGCTCACAAGCTCCCACCGGCTGCACACGCACACTCCTCAGCTCCCACCCAGTCGCACATGTGTGTGGAAGCCTTGGTGAGCTCCTCTACTCTTGCACATTCATGTGCAGTCTCGGTGAGCTCCCACAGCCCTGCACACACGCGTGCAGCTCCCTGTGTGATCCTGCAGCCTTGCACACGTGTGTTGAGCCCCTGTGAGCTCCTGTGCCCTTGCACACATAGCACAGACACTGTGAGCTCCCACCTCTTGCACACACACACACACACACACACACACAGCCTCTTGTGAGCTCCCACAGCTGTGTACAGACACCGTGAGCTCCGGATCCCCTTGCACACACACATGCACACTCCCCCCCGTCCTGCCCAGGCACACGCAGCCCCCTCCTGCTGCCCCCTCCTTGCACACACCCCCCCCCCCCCCCTCCTCACCCACGTCCCCATCCCCGCACACGCGTGTGCCCTACCTCTCATGGTGCCGGCAGGGCCCGGGCGAGCGTTCAGGCGTTATAAGGGCTCAGGGGCCCCCCCGGCATCCTGCCCCCCCCCCCCCCCCCCCAGCATCCTGCCCCCCCGGCCCCACGCACTGGAAATTTCCGACTTTCCACGGTGCGGCCGAGGGGGAAACTGAGGCACAGGGGTACCCCACCCCCACCCCCACCCCGCGACCCCGGTGACCCCAGCAGGGACCCAGGCGGCCAGGGGGCATCGACCCCAGGGCCCCGACCCCCTCAGCCCCCCCAGGACCCCTCTGGGCTCAGGCTGGAGGTGCAGAGGTCATTCCCCACTGCTCGTGGGTTTGGGGGGCGGATGGGGGACCCCAGGGCACCCCAACACCACTGGCTTGAGGGGGGGGGGGGGGGTGTGCTGTGGGAAACCAAAGGGTCCGCGATGTCCAGCTCTAGGGGGGGCAGCCGTGGCGCCCCCCACCCCCTCAGAGCCCACAGGGTGTGGGAGCCCTGGGGTCCCCCCTTGTGTCCCCCTGTATCCCTCTGTCCATCCTTGGTCCCTGCGTCTGCCCCAGGCTCAGCCCCTCACCCCACTGGGGGATCCCAAGCCAGTCCCTGCAGACCCCAGACACCCCAAAACAACCCGCACAGCCCCTAGGGACTCCATAGAGCCCCTATAGACCCTAATTAGCCCCACACAGCCCCTAGGGATCCCATAGAGTCCCTAAGGACCCCCAGATCCGCTGTAGAGCTCCCCACCCCCCCCTGCCCGTATGGATCCCTATACAGCCCCTAGGGCCCCCATACAGCCTGTAGGGCCCCATAGAGCCCCTCAGAGCCCCTGTGGGCTCCATCCAGCCGTGTGGAGCTCTCTGAGGCTCTACAGCCCTTTCTAACCCCTACAGGACCTAGAGAGCTCCCTCTCCCCTATAGAGCCCATCCAGCCCTCACACTGCCCTGTGCGGGCCCAGAGCGCCCCCTGCGGGCCCAGAGCGCCCCCTGCAGGCCCAGAGCGCCCCCTGCGGGCCCAGAGCGCCCCCTGCGGGCCTGACACACACCTGGAAGAGCTTGGAGGGTCCTGTACAGCCCCCAGAGCAGCCCCTGAGCAGCCCCTATAGGGGCTCTCAGTGCCCCTAACCCTGTGCCCAGTCTCCCCTATGGCCCAAAACAGCCCCCTCTAGACCCCCCCCTAGCCCCTTTACAGCCCTGTACTCCCCTCCTATATCGCCCCATACACCCCTGTGCTTCCCTGTACATCCCCATACCCCCCTATACATCCCTATGGACCCCTGCACCCCCCCATACACCCCTGTACCCCACCCTATAGACCCCCATAGCCCCTATACAGCCCCATGCTCCACTACAGACCCCCATAAACCTTATACACCCCTATAGGCCCCCCCCCAGCCCCCTGTACACCCCGATATCCCCCCATACAGCCCTGTGCCCCCCTATAGACCCCCCCCATACGCTCACCCTACCCATATAGCCCCCCCCAACCCCTAGTATATGCCTGTACCCCCCATACAGCCCTCACTGG